>VWYH01010171.1:1297717-1332046 GCA_013399365.1 Pampusana beccarii | reverse complement strand
TCCTGATACAGCTTCCTCTCCAAACCCTTCACCAACTTCGTAGCCCTCTTCTGGACACTCTCCAGTAGCTTCATATCTTTTTTCGCCTGTGTTGCCCAGAACTGCACCCAGTGCTCCAGGTGAGGCCGCACCAGTGCAGAGCAGAGCGGGACAATCACCTCCCTCCCCCAGCTGGCCATGCTGTGCTGGATGCACCCAAGGACACGGGTGGCTCTCTTGGCTTGCCAGAGACACTATTGGCTCATGTTCAACTTGCTGTTGACCAGAACCCCCAGATCCCTCTCTGCAGAGCTGCTTTGCAGCATCTCATCCCCCAGTCTGTATGTACAGCCAGGGTTGCTGTGTCCCAGTTGCAAAATCCTGCACTTGCCCTTGTTGAGCTTCATGCAGTTGGTGATTGCCCAGTTCTCCAATTTGTCCAGATCCCTCTGCAGGGCCTCTCTGCCCTCCAGAGTCTCAACAGCTCCTCCCAAAGAGTCATGAGCTCCTCCCAAGAAGTCATGAACTCAAAAATAAAAGTATGAAGATCACAAGAATTGTCATGAAGCACTTATTGCTTTACTTGGATTGCCAGACCAGAATTAACAGAGATAATTAATATATGTTTTATTACATACAAACCTTGAAAAACAGGTTTAGCAGTTACTAGCTCAGAGATGAAAGCATTTTGTCAGACTTAACTGGAGTGCAGTAACACTGATGCATGGAGAACAAACAGGAGTTAGAAGTCAGCATGCAGCTACAGGGCTATGACCCCACTGCGATCATGAAGATATGGTGGGATGGCTCACATGACTGGAGTGCTGCAGTGGAGGGATACAGGCTCTTTTGGAAGGACAGGAGGGGAAGGTGAGGAGGGAGAGTTGCCTTCTGTGTGATGGAGAGCTGCTGGAATGCATGGAGCTCTGCCTTGGGATGGCTCAGGAGTCAGTCAAGAGCTGATGGGTAAAGATTAACGGGCAGACCAGCACGGTCTGCTTGTAGTTGGTATCTGCTATGGACCGCCTGATCAGAAAGAGGGAATAGATGAGGTCTCTTGAAACAGCTGGAAGAAGCCTCACATTCACAGGCACAGGTCCTTCTGGGGGGGACTTAAATAACCCTGATGCCTGCAACTGGTGATTTTGAGAAAAATACAGAAAAAGCTTCTGGGTTGAAGAATGGCTGAAAAAGATTCTGAGCTGGAAAAGAAGGAGTATCTTATTTAGTTTAATTCACTATATTCTGGGTCACTTTGCTGGTAAGCAAAAGATTGCATCAGAACTACCTGACCAGAAATACTGTCATCAGCTTCTCTGGGTAACGTACAAAGCTCTGACTAGCAAGTCAGTCAAAAATGTTTTACCACCCCCCCACACCTCTTGTATTTATCAAATGAGACATTTAATTACCAAATGTTTGCAGCTAAGAAACAGATGAATACAGGTCTGTATTTTCTTATGATTTTGTTTAGAATTTTCAACTTAGGTAAATGTTGCCTCAAATTACTTGCTTAGATCTGTACTTCTGCAAACATAAAAGTATTTATTTGTAAGCAATTTTTAAAGGATTTAGAGGTTCTTGCAAAATACTAATGATTTTTTGTATCATAATAATGAGGAAATGAAAAATGCATAAATGTAAGATATTCATGATTTATTAATTTACAAATACCCATACATTTCTATTCAGTTTACCTGTTTAACTATTATCTAGAATTGTGAAGTATATTTGAACCTATTTAACTAATGACAAAACTATATAATTAAAAAATTAGATGGCACCTTGTTGAAACAGCAGCTTTAGGGACAAAACTTTCACACCTAGAGAAATTTTAAACACTTATTTGCAATTTGTGTTATTGGATAGATAAGAAATGGAGGTGGCCCATTTGTTACCCATATTACAATTAGTTGTCACATACTTCTTTTTTTTTTTTTTTTTTAATTACAGTCTATTTTCATACTCAGGTGAGAAGCATATTGCACTCAAGCTTCTAACCTTTGTCTTTATCTGTAGCCCTCTTTACATGAGACAACCATTTTTTTCCAAACCTCAGGAAAAAACCCAAAAGATTGCTAGATCTTGAAAATTCCAATTATGTCCTATCTTTTAAAAGTGAATTGAAGGGAGTTACAATGTTTATGTTTGTGATGATTTTGAATAACTGATTTTGTACATTTTGTTGTGTCAAAGAAGTTCTTCAGGAAATTTAAAACATTTGTGACAAAGTGCGCAATTTTTTTTGTTGTCAAAAAAGCAGTATTGTCTTATTCAGATGGAATATTTTTAAGAACACAAAACTGAGGGGAGAAATGCATTTTTGTTATACCTTGAAACTTTGGGTCAGTCTTTGGGTAGTTCTAGATTTCCACCAGAAAGAATAAAAAATAAATACCCCCCCCCCATAATTTGGCATGTAAGTTAGAAATGTTACTGACTCTCTGTGTTGTAAATCTGTTTTGATTTGGCTGAGTTACTACAGTTTTATAAACATTGTTCATTCATGCACAGTATGTCTTTTATCGCAAGTGGCTTTTACAAATTATCACTTGAAGTTTTATTGGCACTGTGCACATGCACTGAGCTGAAGCTGAATGGAACTTCAGACCACATGATTTAAAACATGAGAAGCAGGAGTGGTCTTTAGATTTTCAAATTAATCTTTTAATTTGCTTTTATCTGGGATTTCTTCAGTTAAATTTATAGTTCCAGTTGCAAATATAATGACCTGAAACATAGTAAAGAAGGCTTCCCTGTAATCTTAATCATCAGCTGAAATTTCAATTATTTTGCTTTTCTGCTGCCTAAACAGAAAAGCCCGGCCCTGGCCTTCCCTTGTCAGAAGGTAACATAACTTGCCAGCTCTGGAAGAGGAAAAAGATGTTGGTGCAGGCACCTCCTGGAGCTCCCCAGGGGCTGTTCTGACCCTGCCTGGAAGCTCTGTGCTGTCCCCCACAGCAGCATTGTGTCCCTCCGCTGCAGGCTGGTGTACCTGAACAGAGCTGGGGCAGGAGCCTGGAGGGACACCTGCCTAAGCCCCACAAGAGTCACAGGGCAGAAAGAGCTGAGAACGTGGAAGTAAAAGAACACTTAGCACCTGTGTAATGGCAGAGTTCTCACAATGTCTCAGAAAAAGTTCCTTTGAGAGGATTGTTATTTCTATACTTGCACAGGTGTTACTGCACTCCAGTTTGTAGCAACCCATATACTGGGAAAGAATACTATTTTGCAAAAAAAAACTTCTAAGCTGTTAAAAGAAAATATTAGAAGAAATCATGCTGTTTCATCCCAATAGCCAACAAATTTATTACACAGGTCAATTTAATTTTACTCCAGATGATAGCATCGTTTAGCTATTTCTTTCCTATGAAACAGTACAGGGCTTTAAACCCTGCTTCCAGCTCAGACCTTATTTTCTCCGAATGAAGCATACTTTTTGAAATATTTTTGTAAAAGTGCTCACTTCTCTTCTTTACTGAGGTACCCAAGTCTACTAATTTGTGCAACTGTGAAGCTCTTGATGCAATCACAAACTGCTCTGCTAGCAGTAGTAGGCTTCTTTTCAGTGCTCATATTGATCTCCAGTGTCTGTCAGGAGTATAAACTCCTATGTTGATAAACTAGGTCTGAACATCCTACATTAGAAGTAATTGTATTTTTTGGCCAATGCTCTTAAGGTTAGATTAAAAGTTAGTGTAAATAATGATTTTAAGAAGTGTATCACTGATGAAAGCCAGCTAGGAATTTGGCTCACAAAAGATTTTATAAAGGAGATCTGTATTTCTGAAAGCCACACCAAAAAAAAACCCCAAACAAACTGAAACCAAAATATAACAAAAAAGTTAGCTCAAAATTTTATGATATTTCATTCATTAATAATTGATCTACTGTTAAAAGTTCAACTTTTAGTACAATGTCTGTTGAATATTCACTTTTACTACTGCAGAGGAGAGTGGCTTTAAAACAAAAGTCCTGGGCTAAATTTACTCAGGTAACGGAACAAAAATTTCTGCCGTAATCTGACAGCCTCAGAATAGGAAATTCTGCACGAATGGATCAAGCACAGGGCAGTTATGAGCCGCCAGTATGATGCGGTCAGGAGCAAATTTTGACAGAAACTTAAGAGAAGGTTTTGACTATCAGAGTCATCAGGTTTTGAATCAACCTTTCAACAAGAAGAGTGGGAGCAAGTAATGTAATGACTTTCAGATACCACTTGGATGACTACATGAAATGACTACAGGATGCCATTGCCTGCTGTTGCCTGGAACTGGTAACTCAGAAGATCTCTTCATGTTCTGTGTTTATAAATAGACTGACAGGACTTCCTTAGTCCAGCAAATGCTTATTAGCAATTTACATTTATTAAAAGGAAAACCAAGGAAAATTTTGGTTTGCTACTCAAGAAAGACGGTAATCTCATAACATAGTAAAAGCAATTTAATACCTCTTTTGCATTAGGTTTCACAAAAAGATCAAGTGTAAGCAGACACAATTAATGCCAGCAAAAGGGGATAAGATCTCACTCTGTAATAGGAAGAGGAAAGGTTACATAGTGCTTAAATAACATAGATGTTCTCAGATCATCTGTACTGATAAACTTCATTCATCTTAGGGGACTTAGCTGATTAAAATAGACTCAGAAGGCTTAGTGGTCTTTGAAAAATTATGGAGGGCAGATGAGATGCTGCAGGACTGAAAAAGAACAAATGGATTGCTATTTTTAAAAGGGAAAAAAGAATAATCTGGTCTACTTAGTTTCAATCTCTCTCTCCTAAATCCAACACTGTTCAATAATGGAAAAGAAGGTGTGCTTATTAAATTTGCAGATACCATGAAGCTGGAGAGACTCTAAATATCTTGGGGAGTGGGATTAAAATTCAGTTATGTGTCTTAGAGATTGAAGAATGGTCTGAAAAAGAAAGGATGACTTTGCAATAGGGACAGGTGAAAAGAATTACAGACAGGCAGGTATACCCAACTGTACAAGTATGGAAGGGGATCAGTTAACTAGGTACTAATTATTCAGAAAAGGATCTCAGAGTTAAAGTGGAAAGTGATGAGTTGCCATTGAATATGCCAACAACTTTACACTGTGAAAAAGGCAAATTACGGAACTGTGATATATGAACAACACGACAACTGACAAGATGGTGGGCATTTTCCTTATGTTCTTTTCAGAATCAGTGATGGCTCAAGCAAGATCGAGTGTTCAGTTTTCAGTGCCGTACACCAAGTAAAGGGATCTGTTTGGAAATATTTCAGAATACAAGACTGATCTAGAAAATATGATAAATGATAAAAGATTGAGAAGACTGGAATTGTTTAGCCAAACAAACAAACAAAAAGGGCGGAACGGGGAGTGTGCTGAAGAGGGGTTTTACAAACAGAAAAGGCTGTTGCAAAGAGGAGGAAAGAAACTCTATTCTTCATATCATATGATTAATACAAGCAGAGATAATAAAGTTAAATTGCAGTAAGAAAGGTTTTGTCCAGGCATGAAAAAAAAAAAAAATTCTATCAGAAAGGATTAGGAACAGACTGCATAGGAAGATTATGGAGTTTGCAGTATCGGAGGTCAGTTATGAAGATCTTTGTCAACGACAAGGATATGGCTGATTCTGTTTTAGACAACAGCGATGGACTAGATGACTTCCTAAGGTTCCTTTTAACTTTGCCTTTCTGTGATTAATAACAGAAGATGCTGAATATGGCCTCAGTAATTTACAGAGAAGCAGTGGGAATCTAAGAATTAGAAAACTGGAAAAGCACTTTTTTATTTTTAAGTTTTCCGTTCATAGAGTCCAAACAAATCTGAACAGCTTTATTCTTCCAAAAGACAGACAAAAAAAAGTATTTCACAATATATCTTCAAGTAATTGTATGAGGTATATAAAAAGTCCCAACACTCCTATGGCAGCTGAATCAAAGGTAATTTTGCTTGTAGGCTATCATTGAGTCTAATTCAGTGTAGACAGAAAAGCTGACATGAGTATGAATTTGGAAGAAGAAAAATTCAGTCTGTACAGACTTAACAGTAGGCCTTTATGTTGGCTGACCTAAAGAAATGTCAATTTTTTAAGCAAGTAAACTGACACATGAAATGAAACAGCTAAAATAGTATTTAGGCTGTCTGCGCTATTTCTTACTTTTTTTTCTTTTTCCTCATAACATTTAATTTGCAAAAACATAAAATGGATTAGTTCTTAATATCTTGAAATCAAAATGCTTATATAGACTTAGAGCATATGTATGATCTTACTTCTGTAGAAGTCAGTCAGTTGTACATTTGAGAAAGCCTTCAGTGATCTGGAGGCTCCCAGAGGCAGAAGGGACACCAGGACTGTCCGTGCAGGGAAGTCAGCATTTGGAAGGGAAAGTGCAAGTTTACAGCACCTTAGGCTCACTGAAGTTCTCCCTTGTGTTGACACTCCTAAGTGCAAGGGACCATTTTCTACTTTGAGGCTAGACTGAGGGACGGACAGACAGAGTGCGTACAGATGAATCTCATTTCATTAGGCAGCTAAGCTTAAAAACAATTGGAAGGAAAGTGCGATTACTGGATTCCTAGTTGCCAGAGATCAAGGGCAATATGCAGTGACCAGGAACCACTTCTCTCAAATCAAAATAGAAAGAAAATAGTTATCTTTTCTGGTGTTAAAATATTTAGTGAACCGCTGTTTAGTGTCGTTCCTTGTTAAACCAATAAGGAAAATACTGAATGTCTTTACCATTGCTCACTTGTATTAGTAAATTGTGCACTTGGGCATTCAGGGACTAGTGATGGAACACCAAGGGGATCATCTGAGACTTTTTTATAAACACAAAATTTAATGCATCTTTAGTTAGCAATGTTCAATTATCTTTTAAGTGTCTTTCCTATTTCCCATAAAGGAAAAGAGCCTCACAAGTAGTGCTTTTTGCTTCCTGACAAACAAACTCCAACCTCGTACTCACTGTGTTCAACAGAAGCAGTGTTTAAAAAGAGTTTTAAAAATTATAGGACCAGATATTAGCAAAGCTATTCACTTCATTTAAATTCAACACAGATATTATGCTTTTCCAATAAATGAGTTACACCATGTAGCTTCAGTTAACTGAGCACAGGTTTTTCTTGTTCGATGGCATATTAGGGTTACAGTCACAAACGGCTGTTAGTGGTTTTCAAATATCACGAAGGAAAATTATCATAGCAGGAAAGCAGTTTAACCATAAATTGCTGGAAGTCAGCACAGAGTGTTGCTTCGGCAAGTTGGGCGCTATGCCCAACGAGACTGAGAGGCACAGAAATCTCCTGCCTCTGATACATGCTGGCAGCTGAGGGATTTAAGAGGGGGGTTTGGATGCAGCAAGGGGGAAGGCTTGTGCAGAGAGAGGGAAAGGGTTGCATATACCAACTAGGGGAACTGGTACAGGGGATGTAATGAGTTACAGATGCGCTTCAGCTCCTTCTCCCAGGATGACATTTACCCCCCGATTTCCTCACTGTCTTGCCTCTTCACTTTCTCCTGCCACAACAGAAATTCACACTTGCCCCACAGGAAAATCTTCTTCTTGCGAAGTCCTCACAGAAAATTGCTCCTGCCCCACATGCCTTTTTCCAGAGCCAGTTTCTTTAAACTCTAGTTAAAATTCATAAATTCTGTAATGAGCAAAATCTGCTTCAAACCAACATCTTCCCTAGCTCCTAGATTTCTCTACACTTGGATTTTGTCTGCTTGGTCATACAGCCTCTATATCTAATAGAGCTTTTGGTACTTTTCTGATCATACTGAGACTCCTCATAACCAGCCTCTGCATCTCACCCTTGCTGTACCACACCTTCCCAAGCAATTATTTCTCCTTAAGGTTTTTCAAGTCCCTTCTTCCCCAGCTGGGAAAGTTCATCTCTTTCAGGAAGAAAATACCTTTTCTCGCTCCCATCTGCATCACTGCATGATCCTTTTAAATCAAGTGTTTCTGATATTTCAATTCTCGATTAAATGAAATAATAATAATCACCAGTGCCAAAAATACCCCCAGAAAGTTTAGAAATGATCCGGTGTAGTATTTGCAGGTTCTCATGTCACCTGCAGACAAAGAGATACATCACAAAACAAGCTTAAGACCTGTCTTTGCCATGCTCATGAAACACTCTGGTACCTCTGAGGTTTCTTGCTTTTAGGTGCTAGGAAAATGTGAGAAGCTTTACTGACTTCAGTTGATAAATCTGCATTAAGGAAAATATAGATTTAGAAATTTGAATGTGTCACATTTTCCACATGTACATAAATTTCCCATATCTGTGATCTCAGTAGTTCATTTTTCAGTGGTAGTTTTCATTAAATAAACATGTTTCAGCATTCTTTCTACACTTATTTCAAATTTTCTGTGTTTCTATATCATTGTATTAGTAATGATAAATCACTAATATAATGGAATGAACGGTGTTTTTGTTAAAAATGTATTGCTTTCACCTCTATGAAGAAATTTCATATTCTAAAGAATGTGAATAGACCTAAAAAAAAGACATTAAAAATACCATTTAAAGTGTAGAACTTGGAGTACAGAAAGAGAATTCAACCTTTCTTTTCTTTTTGAAAAACTAATGCATTTAATGAAAGGTTTAATTCTTTCTAAAGCTTCAATTTTCCCAACTTTTCATAGCACAGTGTTAGAGCTGAAATGCTGTGAGCTAGTGCTTTACGAAATTCCATTGACACAGCAGCCAGTTAAAATAATGTCCTTTCACTTAACCACATTTAACTGAGATAAAGCAACACAAGATTTAATAGCTTCCAGCAGTGCCCAGTGATGGAGTGGCTAGCCCAGACTGCAACAGGTCACAGGTTCATTCCAAGGGCATGGTGCACATAAACCCTCTCACATGGGAACAGGCAAAAGTAGATTTGATTTGACTAGATGCAACTACACTGGAGTTACAGTTGATTATATCAGCCTTGGATTTAGCTGAGAGCTAGAACAACAGGAAGAGACCACGTACGATTGATTCTTAACAGTTTGCAGCAATCCTACTTTAGCCCACGAATGAAGACTGGGATACAGTAAACATCAGCAATGTCCTTCTTCCAGAGACACACTGGAAGCAAATGGTTATTTAGCAAAAATTAACTATGAGTGGAAATAACTTTAAAAGCTTATAGCTAGAAAATTATGTAGGCATGATTTCACTCAGAGGTATTTCAATATCATGCCCAAAGCGAAGGAAGTAATATGATGAAAGGGTTAAGGTCACAATGTTAAATACTATCACTGATTGTCAAGATACCTTATGTAACCAAAACACTGTGACTAGCCATGCTCTTCACTACTTTAGGGCCAATGGTGAGGAGGGAAGAACAAACAGGTAAGTTGTGATTACAAGGCTTAGCAATTCCTCACAATGCTCAGATTTTTCCTGTGTGATGAATATTTCAGATACATCCTGCGATCTTTACATTCTTCACTGACAAGGAGACAAGATGCATTTTGCATCTGCTAAAGACTTCTGATTGGCACATGTGTTGAAAGACTGGCCCAAGATTGAAAGACAGAGTGTTCTTCAAAAGCTGTAGCCATGAAATATTTATTCTTTTCTCTTTCATAGAAATGCATTTGATGACTATATGACATAAAGTGCCTATAATAGCTCTGGACAAAATTATATGGCTCTAAAGACTATTAAACTATTATTCTTGGAGGGTGGAAAAGGTTTTATTTGACACATATGCTCACAATAGTATGAGCAAGGTTTTATTTACAACCTTGCCTGAAAAAAAGTGGTACATTATCAAGTGCATTTTGCACTGACAAATTCAAATCTGACAATCACAAATGGCAACAATGATATTTGTGACATATTTATAAGGTACTTTATTTCACAATCTTCTGAATGGGCTGTTTATTAATTTTTAAAAACTTTAAGTATTCAACTAAAGACTACTAATGACACTGTTCAAAACATGTTTTGCTTGTATCTAAGTGTATGCATTTTATAGAGTAAGTCATAGGCACATGAATCCCCAAATGTTATTTAAATCTCTGAAGTCAGCTGAAAAGCAGAGGCACTCATACATACCTAATGTCTAGCATGACAACCTGAAAATTATGTGATAACGAAAAGGCTCCTTTGTAAAAGTCTAACTAACATTTTCTGATAAAAAGACCTCGAAGGCATTGCTGCATCATAGAAATAATTATATTATGAATTTTACATGACAATTTGTAGGACCCTTGTACCTGCAAACGTTATAAAATACTAAAAACCTTACAAAAACTTAAGAGACTGATAAAATAACAAAATATTAAGCTAAATGAACACTGTTATCATGCCATAAAACACGTCCATTTACAATCACACGTTTCATAAACCTCCTGCTACTGCAAATCCCTCAGTTGTATTTGCCATTGAATTGCCTGGTTCTCATTATCAGTGGCTGAAGAAATGCAGTGGAGTCGTGCAACACTTTCTGAACTGGACTGAAAGTGCGCTCCTGAGAATTCAGTTTATCTTTCCTTTCTGAAGGGATAACCGCTGTGTTAAATACTTTCTTTTGCCAGACCAGCCAGAAGAAAAGTGAACAAAAATCAAGCTAAAGTAAATTAAGCAGTGGCATCATGCCCAAATCAATCACAGACATTATCTTTTAAATAGTGAGTTGAAACTAGCAGACTGTAGTTTAATAGTCACATGAATTTTTTTTGTTTTGGGAAGTCACTTTGCTTAAAAGACCCCCTAATATACTATAGGTGGTAATTCAAACCTTGCATGTTGAGCAAAGTATGCTGCTAATTATGCATATATACACCCTCCACCAAAAAAATAGAGGGCTGCACGAGTCTGCAGTTTTAAAATGGTATGTGACCAGGAAAGGCTAAGCTACAACATGAAGTCATAGCAAATATTGCTTCCTCTGATTAGGCTGCTAGATTTGCTGTGAATACTTTGTGAAAGGGACAACACTCACAGCTGGACTTCGGCACATACTTGCCTCTTTTCAAAATGTCAGGAATCTATTTTAGGCTATTAAGATTTCAGTCTAATGGTTCTTACGTGATTTAATATTCATATTCAAGCAGTAAACATGGATTGTTATTTGGTTATATAGACTGGAAATACGTTTTGATGAGCGGTATAACCATGGAGTTTGACATATATATATTAAGTTGCTTTGCTGTTCTAATGTAAACTGATAGCATATTTCAACCACAATATTTTTTTAGGCAGAACAATAAAGCCAGCTATTTTCATTTTGCAAGGGTCTTGTAACAGTGCGTAAATGTCTTGAACAACTAAGCCTGTGAGTAGCTGTTTGCAACCTCAGAAGGCAAAAGACAGGGTGAAAAGGACGGACAGTGTACAGGAGAGTCTGTTTGGGAAGTCCCCTGCGAGTGAGTGGTAGGGAATGTCTGTTGAGCCTTATGCTGACTTATGCTGATTTTGCTGCTGCTTTTAAGAGCAGAAAGGAATTAACAGAATCTGTTAGCAAGCTAAAAGAGTGTGGCTAGCAGGATCATCAGCATCTTGGAAAAGGTCTCGCTACCCAGCTGGATAGGGGACCCAGCCATGAAACTTGAGAATTGCAAACTGTGAGTGAGGTTTTACTGCAGGAGGTAGGAAGCGGCCAGCTGGCCAAGCACTTGCTTCACCAAGAAACCAAACAGAAGAGCAAACAGTTATGGTTCCATAGTGGGGATGGAGTAATTAGATATTGTATGTTGCAGTGTTTCCCTGCTGTTCTTTTTGTTTCTCCTTTCAATAAAGCACTCTTGGCTAAACCATCTGATTCATATTTGCGAGGAGAGAAAATTAGCTGACTGAGCAACAGGAAGACTATTTTAATTTTCCCAATTTTCTGTGTGGGAGTTTGAGTTGCTGTTTATTCCTCCTGAAGCTTGAGCATGGCTGTTGTTGCTGCTGATCATGCAGCTAAGTGGGTGACAGGGCTGGTCTGAAGGCTGGTCCTGAATGATTGCTCGTAAACAACCAGGTGAAATTCAGATAGCTGTATCAACTGCACACCCACACAATTACCTGTAAATACATGTGTAACAAGTAATGTCCACTGAGGACAGTATGCTACAGCATGACTTCTGGTGGCTGTTTCCTTTTTTATACATAAAGAAAACGCTATCAAGTCTCAGTTGAGAATTATCTCATGGAGTTCAGCATATGCATATTGTACCACCTTTTCAATTGCATCAATTCTTTACTTTTTCACCGAATTGAATTCTCTGACAATATCAAGGTTCGTAAATCTCTATAATACTCTTAAATGCACTTGTGTCTCTAGCTACCTATCAGTTATTTAGTTGGTCACTGGTTTGAGATGTTATAGAATTTGCACAAGAAAAACATAATACTTCTATAAATATAACGAATCTAAATGTATGTACTAATATTAAAATAAATGGTTATCACATAACATGTTATATACTTAAATATATCTCATCTATTGACGTTGGTAATTGCTATGATATGTAGTATATATTACGATTAGTACACACTACTTCTTCTTGATTTCTGGGTGCATGTTCAGCACTTCAGCTAACCTTTATTTAATTTCTTATATTACTTCTGTTCCTCTATGTATATTGGTGGAAGAGCAATATAAGTGACATTGCGAAGACTCCAAAGTGAATGGAAGATTTTCACTCCCACTGTGATAACTGAGCAGATACTGCTACATTGTGCAGGTGATTGATTTCCGTGATAGCTTCAGGATTCACAGGTGACAGCAGAACCACAGTACTGGTGAAAACATCTGGATTAAACAAGAAAGAAAAGAAAGAAATTCTACTTCACAGTGCCATGATTTAGGCTTATAGCAAATGGGATCAAACATTTTACCCAAGTTTTACTCAATTCTACAAAATAACTCTTTATCTTGGATAGGGAATATTATGCTTCTTTCTCATGTTCAACATTCTGTGCATTTCTTGAGTCACACACTCTTCTTTTCTTGACATCTTCTCTGATGTTTGTTTTGGACTGCGTGAGGGATGAAAGCCACATGGCAGAAACTTGATCCAGGGAAGTAGATGCTGTGCTCACTGATGTAGGAGGTGCTTCATAGCAGGCAAAGAAATCTACCGCTGTATACGTATTAAGGGGGCATCACTTTGGCTGTTGCCAAAGGCTGCATGTGTCATCAGCAATGACAGCAGCCCGACAGAAGGGAAACTGCAAAGTCCAACTGTTGGTGCTCAGGTCCTAATGTTCACAATAGGCATTTCATGAAAGAGGTGCTTCTCAGGACTGGCTGCAGACTGGTTCCACAGAATGGATGTCCACTACAGTACGGGTTCCTCAGGTGCACTTTGGTGTATCTTCTAGCTTAGTTTTAGTCCATTTCAGGCATTCTGAAGAGCTACTGAATATGAACCAAATCTGAATAGTGGATGGAACTGACCAGGAGTTTTAACTGAAAAGCACACATCCTCATCTCAACAAAAGCACTAATACAGAGGCCCTCAAAGAAGACTATAATCCCACGGTCTCCTTTAAGTTTCACTGCTTTTGTGCACTTGGTTTGCAAGAAAAAGAATACTTTTTTGTCTTCTTTGTATAACAATGATATTATGCCTAAAAGCCTCTATATAATCTTTGCTTGAATCATCTATCTGTGATTACCTCTGAACTGTATGACTGAAAACTTTTTCTTGGTTCTAGTCAGAATACCAGACTGAACTTACTAATAAAATGCAGCTGCTTGGTTTCTGAGTAGTTTGATGGCAACTGGCCAGAATGCAGGAAACCACTGGTTACTTCCAGGTGAAATTCATTTTTCAAGACCTGATTCAGATTTCATTCAGGTCAACAAAAGGTCTCTAGCAAGACTTAAATAGGCATATTTAATTATAAAAAATGTACATTTTTCACCCAGTCCACATCTTTGGCTCACTCAAAACACTGGAACTCAGTCTGTCGGAGAGAAGTGCCTGTGCTATTGTCTGCATGCTCGGTCTGACATGCCAGAACAGCCTGCTCCACTGCCCATTCTTGTGCATCCTTCTTCCTGAGGTCTTCTAACCACGGGCAATGAAAGGGCCACATGGTTTTCACAACCATCTTACATTTCATTTCTCATTATGTGACAAAATGCACATTCACCACAGAGCTGTTCTATCAGATGTGTGCACCAGACCACGTGATGTCAGGAGACAGGATTTTGACTCCAAGGAAAGGTTGGGCAGTATTTGTCCACGAGATCAACAGCACACAATAGGAGAGTAAAACTGTTCCCATAGGTCACCTATTTCTTTTTCTCTCCTGAAATTCTATTTTTGAGTCATGGTAGTCATACGGACAAGAATATTGCAAGGTTCTTTGTTTCTTTTGCTAGTTGTGCTTACGAAGCCAGAAACAATTGTGCCAGTAGCCAAACTTTTGTCTCCTCCTTCTGTGGTGGACTTTCTTATTTCTTTTCCTTCTTTCTTCTCTTACCTTTGTTTTTTAACGCCAGTAAATAATACACTACCAGCTCTGAGAAAGGCATCTGCAAATTAAAAGGGATGCATCCAATGGTACGATCATAGATACTTTCTGCTTTGGAAAAAACTATTATTGCTTACTTTGTAAAGGACTGTTATGCTCTTCATAATATCTAATTAACATTTTCCCCTTTCATGGAAGAATAATGGGTTTTAATTTAAATCTCAGGTAATATTTATTGTGAACGATACTATATTAATGATAAAATTGGTAAGTCATCCCTTTTAAAGACAAATACCCTCACTGAAATATTTGAGTTCCTTCTACATGAAATGAATAATGACAACCAAGTCCCTAGTGGATTGCAAAGAGCCTCCAGAATTTCCTTCAGTCCCTTAAAGACTTCTTATTTTTCCTTTCTTTTTTTGCAAGGATTTATTAGGTGAAAAGAGCTGTCATGATATCACAACTGTTTATGATGGAAATGTCTTTTCAAAGATGTTCATAAAGCTCTAGACACATCCACTGTTACCCAGATTTTTGCTCTTTCTATAGACAGATCGCCTTGATTGCAGCCCTTTATTCTCACTTTGGATTTAACAACCTGTTTTGGGGTTATGTACATCAAAAGTAATTCTCATAATTTGGCTAAGAATTAATCCATTAATTGCCTTGAAGTTTACTTTGAAGATCAAAGTGTCAGACTGGCATCAGAAGTTTACTGAAAGTCAGTAGAAGACACAAGCATGTGTTTCATGTGCAGAGATGAAATGGAGAAAGTGCTCAAATATCTTCTGTACCTGTCTATGACTACACACTAAGCTTCTGATACAGTGAGTTTCAGCAATCCAATTCAAGAATAATACATGAACAGCACAGAATGGTCAATTCTTCATCCAGAAGCAGGAGAGACATTTTCTAGCAAGATGGAAGCCAAAGGAACCATTTTTAGAGATCCACAAAAACCTCATTACTAAAGTGTAGTAGAAGTCCAGTTAGACCTTGAAATTAATAGGGATTTTATCTAACTCTTAAAGCATTTTCATTTCTGATTGGCATCACTTTTCTTCCTCCTGAGTTGAACTTGTGCTAGGCAATCTTTATGCAACAGCTGAGTTTTTCCTAAATGTACTGGTATTCTGGGTTTCTGCATTGAAAATGAGACACATAATTGAGCTTCAAACAAAAAACCCCAAAACTAAACAGAAGTTTTCGCTCCATGGTCTGCTCTTAGATTTTTCTTCATATGTTTTCAGAAACCTTCCAAAAGACAAAACTTGGAAATGAATATATATAATTTTTGATGATTATAGATTTTCTGTTCCCAATATAACAAGCCAGATAGCTTATGACTGTTTATGTTGCTGAACACTATAATGAACTCTTCTGCTGCCTTTCTTCCCCACTGCCAGATCACAAGTTAGCCATGGAGCCAAGGCAGGGTTCAAAAAAAGGTGACAGCAGACATGAAGAATAGAATCTACCTTTCCCCCTTGATTTATTCTTATGTTCCAACCTTCTAACTACACGGAAGGATTACAGTGATGTCCTCAGAAAAGAGCTATACCCCCGGAAGATTTCCAAACAAGTTATTTCCATTAAAATTTTTCCTTTATCTTTTTAAATTTAAATTTAAATAAGGAAGTCGTAATTCCAAAATTTTCCTATCATCTGTTTAAAAATGTTAGCTATACAAATTAAAACTGAAGCTATGTGAGAAAAGAAAATTCATTACATAAGGCAAAATACCTATATTTTGTAGGGGAAGAGGAGAGGTAAGCTCCTTATTGCTCTAAGAAAATTGTATATGCTTGATTATGTTTCTTCTTTGTACTTAAAAATTGTAATAAAGGAATTTTATTTTCTTTATTTCTAATAAGTTTGAAGTAACCAGCATTATTAAGCAATATGTAAATAAATTACTGAAATTATTCTTCATTTTTAATAAATACAAAGCATATGAAAGTGTTTTAAACTGATTGGGAAATGGGTTGTGAATAAGACTGATATTCTGGAAAACTATTACCTATTCATATTGCCACTAATGGAATTATGGCAATTTAAAAAGTTTTTTCACTAATTTATTTGATTATATATATGTTCTCTTAATTACTCCTTTCTTTTGCTCATCTGTTGCCTGACATATCTATCTTATGGTAAATATATAGGAAACATGTCATGTCTTGCTGCACAGCTGGAGAACTTCCCAGCAGAACAGCAACCTTACCTCTTGCACATTTTCTGGACATCTTTTGTACCTTTTTATTAGTATAAACTAACAAAGTGAAAGGAATTTTGATACTTGTTAGAGTGAGAGAGCATCTTCCTTAAAATTAAAAAAGAAAAAAATCTCCAGAGCTAATTCTGCAGATCAGCTGGAGAGGGCCCAGAGCAGCTGAATTCCAAGTGACATATAAGAAGAAAATGAAGCCTTACGTCCCCCTTCTCCCCCATATAAAATAAAATCTTTACGTGGGGTATTTATTCATTGTTTCATGTGTAGATAATCCTTTGCACATGGTAAAGAACTAGAAATTATAAAAATAGTAAGTAATAATACCACTAGGAATCATTTACTTAGGCTTCACTTACCTAAAATTACTACAATTATTAAATGTGTTGGAAAGAAATAATGAAAAACTACGTTGTCTCTATGAAAATGCACAAATTATATTTCCTGCTTCAGAAATTGTTTTAGAGATATAAAAGACCATTATGTCATGATTCACCAACAATTTACCTGCAATTTAATAGCACATTAGATTCATGCACTATCCTTTATTACCAATTGGATAGGAAAAAAAAATAAAGAGATTCTCTGTGTCCAGAGAAAGATTTTGCATTTAGCAGATTTGCTGGTTCTTAAATGAATGAATTTTGCCAATAGTTTTCCTATGCGTATGTGGTAGCCCAGTGATCTTGTAACTACTCTGGACTGCCTGCGGCCATGTGGTCTTTCAGTGCTTCCCTTCACACACAACAGACGATGCCCAACAAGGCTGTAACACTCCACAGAAGAGGTTTTCTAGAAGGAGCTGTGCCATACCAAAGAGCTTTTCATAAAACTTTGATTCATGGTGCAAACTGTGGACATTGTTTTGAAATTAATTGTGACTGATGATCAGTCAATGACTGTTGCCATAATCATCACGCCATCAGTAATTTATCAAGGTAGTTTCCCTGGTGTCACACAGCCTGGGTAGCTGAGGGACAGAAGCTCAATCTGTGATTTTAAAATGTATTTCTACGAATATTCAAAAATATTTCCAACAGTAAAATAATCTGTACGGTGCTCTCAGCAAATAAAAATCAGCCGGGACTGTAGTACAGTACTTTTGACAAACATTTTCTCTAGAACAAGGTGACAATTTTATCCTTGGAACATTTAAATTAAAATTTTCTTATCAGATGGTTCAGCATAATTTGCCAGTATGGAACAAAATAACTTGCTGGGTAAAGCAATCTGTCAAAGAAACTCATATTCACTCTGCTAGACCCCTTAAAAATATGTGTATTTCCTCTTTCTGTGCTATTAAATAGCAACAGTAGCTCAGTGATTTTTGGTTTGCTTTTTATTTTCTTAGCACAGTAGAAAGACACCATATACAGAAATACCTAGTATTTGAAAAATGTTCTGTAATGACATGCCTTTTTAAATACACAAAACGTTAATGAAAAAATGGACTCTGCCACAATTGCCTTTATGTCAGGCATAAGTAAAAGGCTAAAACATATACATATACAACATGGATATGAACTAAGTCACAAAGTACTCTTTTCGGTATTCGCAACACGAAACGAATGCATTTAACTTCAGGTTCCCAAATGGGGAGCCAAGTTCTGCAGGCAGGCAGTGGGGAGAGCCAGGCTGTGCCACAGCACAGCGCAGAGCACCAGCGCTCGCAGCAGCTCCCGGAGCAGCCTCCCCTTCTCCACAGACTGCGGAGAGAGCTTAGTGAGACTGACTCACACACACACCTTAAATGAGATACCTAAAGCAGATGGACTGAACACCTGTCTCTTTGTTTTCCACAGAATTTTTATGACTTCTGGCTTTGAGGAAGGTCTTTTGCAAAAGGAGAGGATTCTGCTGACCTGAACAAAGTATTACAAATGTTGTAACAATAACCTGATACATCTAAGCTCATTCCCAGAATTCTCCTTCCCTCTTTTTCATTTCCACTTTCCAAATGGAGGTTCACATATAAGGAAGAACATCTTCCTTTGATCTGTGGTTTCTGAGCTGTCCCATTTCTACAAAATAGATACGATTCTGTGGGCTCAATTCCAATGCACTCTTCCAGAAACTTTGGCATAAAATCTGAATTATAGAGTCACAAACCCTTCTTCCGGCCTTAAAGCAATGAGAAAACAGACAGACGCTACAAAGCCACTTTCTTGAACATTTTCCGGCTAAAGCAAGAGCAAAACTTTTATATGATTTTACTTAAGAGCTTCAAGGTTTTTGAAGAACTATCTAAATTTACAACTAGAGGTTAAATTTTGAAATTTTTTAAAGTAACAGATAATAAATGTAGTAACTGTATATAAACAGACTCATAATACATCCTATCCTATTGTCAGGTCTTTGTCTTGCCGTATAAATTCAGTTACGTTTTGCTGGCTCACTCATACAGGTGCATTAAGCAGCCTGTATGATAAGAAAAGAGAAATGGTCACTTGGAAGGGAGAGGATGTGGTAAGTACAGACACAACAGCTTTAAGATACAAAATTGTGTTACTTCGTTCTGTCTCCAGAACAGAAAAGGCAGAACTGGTTCTCAGTTCCTGTATTTTTTCAGAAGTGGGTGGGTAAACCCGCCGGTGAAGGGAGGCACGGCGAGCAGGCTGGCTTTGTAATCGTCTTTATTTTGTACAGGATTAATATATGCTACAGAAGATCCAGAAAACTTCCCAGCTGTTAAAAGCATGAACCAACCACCATGCAACTTGGGGATTTGTCATTTGGAAGGCATTCTTGGCACTGATGGACTGTGCACTCAGGGTGATGGGGGCAGAAAGGGTCAACTACATTTCCTGGAGGGGGAAGTGTTACAGAGTTTAACAAGAATACAAAGGCGAGCTTTCCTAGCACTTAATAGGAAATTTCCAAATTGCTGTAATAAAAATAAATAGTCTTTTGTGCTAAGGACACAGAGCTGTCCAGTACTGTTAAGAGTAGCATCAATCTCAGCTGAATAATTTACTGTGGAAAGTGGGGGGCATTTTTACAAAGAAATGCAAACAAATGTACTTCACATATGCCTGAATTGGCCAGGCAGTTGGACGAGAGGATTGCTGTAAATCTCTTCCAACTGAAATATTCTATTCTATTCTATTCTATTCTATTCTATTCTATTCTATTCTATTCTATTCTATTCTATTCTATGCAATGCAATGCAATGCAATGCAATGCAATGCAATGCAATGCAATGCAATGCAATGCAATGCAATTCTCATACTTCGTAGATTAGGAGGAACTGCAATGCATTTTCATTGCTGCCACTGGTTAAGTGTTTTACACTGAGCATTCTGCAGAATATCGACCCAGGAGTTTTAGTGTACCCCATTTTTTTTTAAGATCTTAGAGAGCCTTCATAAAGATTCATTTAAATTGGTTGAGCTCTATACTAGAGCTCCAGGTAAGACCTGCATAACCAAAAGGTCCCCAATGTCCACAGCAGCCTGCCGCTCTTTCAGGGCATGTTTGTTTCATACAACTGTTCCTTGTAATCGTTTACTTACTTGTTTCAGTTGACCTTTAGATTACTCAGCCCCCTTTGGGTTTAGGCTATTTACAACAAAATTTAACGTAGCCCTTTTTTTTTTTTTAAAAAAAAAGGGAATTTATTGTTTCTATTAGTGATTAAAGTTGCTCTGTTTACAATTTTGTACTGCTTGGAAATGAACCAGACATTTATTGCTGACTATTAAAATAAACAACCTTATGATTTAATAAAGGAATAATAGATGTCTTTCTCTTCTTTGTGACAAAACAAAATTCTTGTCTAATATCTTGTGATCTAGGCTGGAAACAAATTTCTGTGACAAATGCACACTCATTATCTGCAGAGATTAGAGACCTACTTAAAACAAATCAAAACCACTCCATGTCTATGCACTGGTTTTACATATCAGTGTGTTGACCTCTCTAAGAGACTGAAAGGTTTTGAACTTGAGCACTGTTACTTGAACAATAATTTAAGATGCCAATAATGTCTGGCATATCAGATGAACAGGGATGTGAGCCCTTGGGTAACGTGAATAATACGGGCATAGAATTGTTGAAGGAGAAAAGCTTCAAGACGCAAAAAGAACAGATAAATGCAGGGAGGTTTGTTGGGAATGATGAGTTTTCTGGGATAATTATTTTTATACACAGGTCAGTCAGACCCTGTGCAGAAATTTGAAAAAGACCAGATTAAAATACAGATGCTAAGTCAGTCTTGTAAACTCTGGATGCATTCTTCAGTGATACATATAATAAATCTCCACACAAATGTAATCACAATGCTATATTACTCAACTAGGATAGTCAACTTTTCTTTACGCTAAGATTTAAAAATCTTCTGTTTGCTCTTGTATCACATATGGTTTTACTTAAGAGAAGGTACTCCAAACTAATCTCCAAACACTTATAATTTTTTTAAAAATAATGCTGATAAACTGAAAGCCTACCATTAAAAACAAACACAAAACCCCGAAACCTTTCTGTAACTTTGCTTTACTGTAATAAAATTATATTGTACTAGCTAACAATATATATTCGAAATGCCTAGAAGTCCAATTTTTCTCCTTAGAAAAAGACTGAAGTATCAGATGTTTTGAAAAAATGCAAGTGCTAATAAAATGTTGGGACAAAAAAGAACTTTGGTATAGAGAACCAAAAATAATTGAGGGTGCTTTCCTGATGTTTCAAGCTTGGAAGGTATGCAAAGCTGTAGAAATAATCCTCTACATCTATCAACTGGTTTGATTATCTACTATAAAAATTTCAGTAAAGATTCACACAAAATTCAGACAATATCTGTGTAATCTCACACAGCAAGGCCCAGAAAAACAGAGTACACCACTTTCAATGACAACACCATGTTCCATTAGCCTGAGTTTGGCTTGACTTTTTAAGTGGCTTTTAAAAATATTTTTGAATTTTTAAACACATTAGAGAAACACCACAATGCTTTTCAGATCGTAAGTATGTAAAGCACATTCTTCTGTAGCATAATTGAAACCTAATTAATCTTTTCCCCTGGAGATCTTTCAGAGTTGAGGGTAGTGACTATCATAGGAAGAGGACTCAGTAACAAGAGGCATTTCCATTTACAAGTATTTCCTCTGGAGCATCAAAAGAACGTTTGGAAATACGTTGCAATAATTTGACTTAAATGTTTTGGCTATGCATTACACATACCATTTAAACTTGCACCTCAATTTCCACGTTTATGAGAAAAATAAAATAATATTTACTAAATATGCTCAAATAGCTTTTGCAGCAATATATTAATTAGTATTTCAACTAAACTTGAGAAGTATTATGCAGTACCTCAACTGAAATTTTCATGAAATCCTGAACACTGCCTTGGGAAATAAGAGCAGATTTTTTGTCATTGGTCCTAAATAAAATTGCACATTCTTATTAGAACAACATGTGAAGATATTTTACTGAGGAAGGGAAATTAAACCAGCTTTTTATTTTTCTCTAGCTCTTAATAATATTACAGATGTATATGAGAACAATATAAGAAGAAATTTTATTGGAAAGCAGAAATTAAAGCATAGAAGTATATTCCAGAGAATGAATGAAAAGCCGTATTTATCTGACAGCAAAAATGTAGTACATGTGTAGGACAAGCAGTATATGTAAATGCTACTAATGCATTTATTTTGCTATCAGTTCATTCAGGTTACATATTATTAGTTAAAATAACAAGAGAGATTATACTCTCTCTCCTGGTTAATTCCTTCCAAACTGCCTCACTATGTTCTGTGATGCACTTGAGTTTTACAGGCATACGGAAAAGGACTAAGAGATCTACCTCAGAGTTGGCTTTGGATATGTTATACAAAAATCTAATACTGGTGCTCTGAACATCTTCTCTTTAAGCCCAGAAAAGCACTGCTTTTAGATTTGGATTGACTCTAAAAATAGATTTCTATTGGAAAAAGGGGAAAGAGGTTATCCTACTGTCTTGCTTTATGACAAACACAAGACCAGCCTGTGCTCTATACAGCTGTACCTGTGAACATGGGCAGAATTATATCCATAGAGTGTAAACATGGAAGCTTGTATCTGCCGAGCATTCTGTCACATTATCACTTAAATGTTTGTAACTAAGTTAGCAAGACTGAAGATGGAATGATAAAGTACATCCTAAATTTAATAGTATTTTTTTAATAACATGTAAACTGTGCAATAATAATTAAGGTTGGGTCAGTGCCGAGAATGTAGAAAAATTACATTTCCATCTAAGACAGAAAATAACATCTCTTAGAAATTTGAAAACAAATTGTTTTTTACATGCTGGTAAGTTTTTCATATTCATATTTCAAAATTTTCAATTTGCCTGACAACAGGACATGATTTATAGTTTAGAAATTAACTTTGAACTGTTAAATTACTCCTTTTGGTATTGTGGCAATACTTGTCAATATTACTTATGACCTACTTTTTCCTGCTTTAATCTTTTCCACCACCAGAGAACTTTTTTTTTCTGGAGGGGGGTTGTCACTGTTTTGTTTTTATTTTTCAATGTTAAATAATTACAGCAGGTGACCATTCTGATTGTTTAACTTTTTAAAAGAGTGGTCTAAACTGGTTTTATTATTCTCAAGATGTTTTTAGCCAGAAGAAAGGGTTTGGATCACTCAGATATTGTTCTTCAAACACAAAAGAAAACCAGTAAAAATTTCATAATACTCCTATTAGTTGAAGGTCAATGTTCAGTAACACTGGCCCATACAGGCATTTATGTATATTTTAAATAACAATGGAAAGACATAAAATGTATTATGTATATATTGCAAATAGCCTCTTAAAACATACATATAGTTCTTTTAGCACCGCAAATAACAATCTCACACTTGTTAAGTCACAGCTACTTGATTTTCACATCTATCTAGGTACTCAAGAGCACCAAATTATCAAAATGACTCTTCTCACATCACATACAACAGTTCCTGCCCCAGTGCTTCCAACTGGTAGGCATCTGCTCTTGGGTGACACTCAAGTTGTGAAGTCTGGTTGGCAGAGCAATACTGCACCTCTCAGAGGCTTTCCCCTCTGGTTTTTACTCATTTCTGTCTTCAGTAGTCTTCTGTACTTACTCTACAAACTGGTGACTAAATTACTCATCTTAATTACTACAGTTTTAAACATCTATTCATGTGAAAATATTACCTAAATAATTAAAAAAAGAAATTATTATAGAACTATTTCCAAAGATGAAATGGCTACATGGAAGGAAGAAAAATTAAGGGCTCTTAGGTCATCTCATTACAGATCCTATTCAGTTCACAATGAAGTCAATAGAAGTTTTCTGAATAAATTCTCAAATAAATTAATGGCTTTTGATATGGACTTTTTTTTTAAGGTAGTCAAATATACATGTATTTGTCTCTAAACAAGGTATTTAGATGAGAACACTTAATTAGAGGGCAGTGCTCTTTCATGTATGTCTTACATAACTTGCCATTTTGCATAACATAATAAAGCTTTTCTGCACAGTTTTGTATTGAGTATGTTGTTAAAGGTACGAGAAGAACTAATGAAATTGCCTAGGACTGACAGGAGAAGTTCTAGGAAGACTGATGTGGTCTTTCATCTACCTGAGATGGTTAACCAGAAATATAAGGCACTTTACTGCATGGTGGTTTGTTTCCCCTCCCCACTCCCCCCTGGCTTTTTTCAGATGCTGTCCAGAAATAAACATGCCAAAACTCTGCTTTGCTGTCTGCGTCATCAGAGCTTGTAAATGCCAGCGCTTCCCTGTCAGGCACTGTGAATCACAGTTATATTTTTCTCCCAACGTCTACGAGGTCTGCCACCTGAACTGGCAGAGTTTGTAAGAGCCATCAACTTCTCCTCAGGGCTTACAAGCTATACTTGCTCTTTCAGAAGAATCTGAAAATGTTATGAACCATAACTATGTTTCTGAGAGAACTTACAAGTTCTGCCATCTGTGCCTGCAGTGCTTTAGAGCATCATAATATGGATATGGAGATATTTTCATCATGGGGTTTACGATCTCTACCAGCTGCATCAGCAGAGATTGTTAGTGCTGTGAACCACAACCATTTATCTCTCAGCACAGATGCCTGCTTTACTTTTTCATTCTTAATATTCTATATCTGCTTGACCCACTGTTATACATACATGTATGTTTTTCATGAAAAGAGAAAGCAAAAAAACAAAAGAATCCTTTGAAGCAGATCTTTAATCACTGCAGATCTGTACAAATCTCCAAATATTTACATAAGTTTAACTATGCCCTGTCTAGACCTGAGAATTTACTGCAAATACAATTACTGTGATAGCCATACCAGTTGTAACCCTTTCTGCAGTCTGACAAAGCTGCAGTTCTTGCTGCTATTCAGAGATTTTTGAGAAAATATTTCCTTTTGTAAATAGGAACTTTATCTCTCTTTATGCCGTTCTGGCATCTTCAGACTATTTCCAGTTTAGGCAATGCTATGAAAAAAACGCCCTTGTGAAGGAATCTTTTATCTTATTAGATACCTTGAGGGAGTTCTGGCACTTGGCAATACATCACTATTCTCCCTGCATGGGCCCTGGGAAGGAAATATGCTGGGCGTTTATGAGGAATCACGGAAATCCAGATGGGTAAAAGGAGGGCTGTGTGTGTCAGAGGGGAATGCAGAAAGGAGCTCTATCTTCTCCATATGCTGACAGAGAAAGAAGCCACTGGCATGCCAAGAAGCTCTGACTGGCTGTCTAAATGCAGAAGACAGAGATATAAAGGAAAGTAGTCAGGATTTTACTATTGATGTCGTCATATGCCTCTGACATTCCTACATGTGAGTATGGGAAGCGTACGGAGCTGGAAAGTCTACAAATAAAATGCCTATAAATTAACAACTAACGAATTTACAAATTACAGCTTTGAAGGTACCCGCCTTACATACCTATAACTCTTTGTCTGTGTGTGTACACATGGCTGACCTGAGACGATTAGCTGCAATTTAATTTGACTATGATGACTTGCTGAAATACTTTGTGGATACATGCAGTTTTTGGTTAACTTTTTAACCGAACCATGAGGAAAAGGCCTTATTTCCTACCAGCTACATGGAAATTTGTTTGATACTTAGGATTTTGCATATCTTGCTCCTGGGGTTGTCTGGCTGTGTCGGTTACTCACAGCTGAGGACACAAAGGACCCCAAAGGCCTCTGGCAGGAGAATCAGGCACCTGGTAATTCCAAAAAGCAACTAAATCGACATCCTGCAAATCCTAGGCCTCCA
Organism: Pampusana beccarii; assembly: GCA_013399365.1. Taxonomy (NCBI): domain Eukaryota; kingdom Metazoa; phylum Chordata; class Aves; order Columbiformes; family Columbidae; genus Pampusana; species Pampusana beccarii. Next base: position 1,306,170 of record VWYH01010171.1, on the reverse strand, counting down.
GGCAACTGAAGTTTTCCCTCATAACATGGCTTTTGGAAGTCAACGAACACAAGTGATTTTGGAAAGCTATTTGTTCATGTTGAAGGTAAGTATTTTTGATTTCCATTATAAATGTAGAGATTTTAAATAGAAAATACTAAAGTCAGTTTTCATTATTTTAAAAAAAATTATCAAAAATTCTTATACTGATGCTGATGATAAAATTATGGGGAAATGCAAAGTTTCTAGTTGAAGCCTGTATTTTTTTCTTTGCTGAGTATGAATAAAAAACCTCCGATGCTTTTTTAGTAGTTGAGATGTAACATATGAATCATGGGAAGTAGTAGAACCTTGCGAGGTTACCTAGTGCTTATCAACTAATACCTATCTAGCCTTTTCAAAAATTTCTTGTATCTTTGGTTCTGTCTTGAAAATCTACATATGCTAAATTTTATACGAAAGACAAATAATCAAGAAGAAAACATGGGTACTAAGGCTCTATGATTCTCTTAAACATAATTCTACTATAGTCTTTACTGAGCAGTTATCAGGGCCTTGATCCAGGAGCATTCAAAATTTCAGTCCTACTTCCTATTTGCAATGTACCAGTAAGATACTTTGTTTTTTTCCCTGCTTACACAGATGTTTTAGCAATTCTGACATGTTTACATACATATTTTCCACGACCAATTCCAGTCACTTAATTAATGCTCTCAAAAGTCTGTTTTGTAGCACTGCTGCTTTCTAAACATCCTTTAACATAAGGGACTCCAAAAGGTGTGAAGTCAATTAATTTGAAAATTTGAATTGGCGCTTGTGGGTTTTTTTTTGTGCTTCTCTAACAGATATAGCAACTGAGCACACAAAAGTTTTAAGTTTATTCAGCCTTCAGAGGGAGAAGGATTCCATTTTCCTTAGACTAATACTAAATATTTCCCTTTCTGAAGCAGCACACAGCTCTGGGAAAGACAAAATCAAAACCAAAATAAATGTGTAACTGCACCTGCTTCTTGGAAGTAAGTGGTATTTAAGCTGAATTTAATCTTGGTATTTATATACGGAGAGAGAGCACGCTGGCAAAGAATCCACATGAATGTGGTCCAGGTATCTACAATTAGAGGATCATTACTAAAACAAATTATTTTCATGACTAAGTGCATCTGGCCATTATGTCATTGTTTGGAAACCTGCAGCCAAATCTGCAGACAAACTGGAGGGAAAACTGAAAATTGCTAAAAATTTGACTTGGTCCTAATCAACTATCTATTGGGCTGCCCGCATGAGTTCTCTCTTTTTCCTAATATGAATACGAAAACATCCAGAGGGCTTATTGATCCCCAATACTTAACTGTTAGGTCATATGAATAGCAAATGAAATATGATATAAAATATGCAAAATAATAGTACATTAGCCTAAACAACACTAATAAATTGCAAAGCTTAGCATGAAATTGAAAATCACTAATGGAGCACTGTGCAGTTTGTTGAAGCAATGAGCAGTCAAAGAGTCATACATAATGTAAGAGTACAATTGCTAACAGCAGGCTCATAGAAGACAATTTAAACTTATTTTTTATGGACAAGAGGAATTGATCTTTGAAGCGGTTCCTAAGGAGATTCCACTTAGCCCGAACAGCATCTTGGGAGTGAGTTCTGGTCTATCCCTTGCATCAAATACATATTTATGAACTTCCAGAAAAGACTGATTTAAATTACACATGAGGTTATGGTTTACTAACTTAAACCAGAAGAGGAAAAAATGCTAGACATGTGGAACTAATACCTGAAACTGGTATTGAATTCAATGGTGATGACAGTCTTGCAGGTTCCACTGAAAGACAGGTTATATCTCATGAGTTCCACTTCTTAAAATTCTTGGGACTTACAAATACTTAAAGCTACAAACATGAAATACTTTTCTTTTACTAAAATTTTCCTGATGAAATGTTAAATTTTATGTTGTCATTCAACATAATTCCACAAGGGTTTATATAATTTAGTCATACCATAAGATCTGGTGTATCTTAAGCACACTAAGAACTGGAAAGACAAACATTAAATTCTTATGAGATCACATGCAAAAAATATTTTCCTCTCCTAAAAGGCATTGTAATTGTAACATGGTATCTGTTGGCTTTCACTTTAGGTTTAAGCAGCCAACATTATCCTTGATGAGCAAGACTTTCCCTCCCCTCCCTAATTGATTTCAACTCCATTTATGAATCTATGCCTATTTTATGCTGTTATTTTGCATTTGCTGTTCATGTAGGCCCAGACTCTGGCATCAGTAGCATAAATGTCTTACTTATTGAATCATGCATGTGTAGAAATGGGAAGGTGGCACACGTGGATCTTTGGTTTGTTAAAATGAAAAGTATTGAATGGTGTGGTCTTGTATTTCTAAAGTTTTGTGGATAGATTGCTACTACTTATGCCTAGTCATATAGGCACAATTAATTCAATAGCAAGTAGGTTGCCAAAGGGCAACAGCTAATGTGTTCACTGTGCAAGCCATATTGTAGGTTACATATGTTGAGATCTGAGGTATTGTTTAAAAATGAAGCAAAGACAAAACTGTACAATAAAAAATCCACTATCCTGGGGCACCTGCTGATGTGTAAAGTTGGGCTGACTGAGGGAATGCAGGGTCATTGCCATGGGATATTGTTTGATCACTCCTAAAGCTGAAAATGCCATACCAAAGTACTATCTGGAGGTAAGAGTCTCAAATTTATATGGATACTGTTTATTTTTCTTCTGAACATCCTAAAGGTACATCACTGGAGATTTACTGTATCAAAGTTTTATAGTACAACTCAGCAAGTAGCTTGTGACTTTAGGGAAGCAAAGGGAGAACTACAGTATTATGGCCATGTATCTCCTAAAGACATATCTCCAGCTCGAAACAAATTTCTCATCGTAATAATTCAGGCAAAGGTGTTTCTCTGTACTGTTGGTATTTCCGAAATCATGTATAGCATGTGCAACTTAAACTTTTGGCCATGAAATACAGATAAAATACCTAAACAACCTATACATCAAAAAGCACGGTAATAATTTATCATAGATATTAAACAAGTTTAGTGTTTGCTTTGTTCAGCTCTGGCATCTCTACCCGTCAAAATAAACTGATTTTTTATAGTCTAACTGTAAGCGGCATTCATGCTCCTCAAACTGTGTAATACAAGAACTGTCAGATAGCTATTAATCTACTCAACAACAATAAGACTATTTTTTTTAAAACCTGGTTGGTTCTTATTTTTAGCTGATCCAATTCTTTTCACAACCTAAGCTGCCTTTTAATTTTTTTTTTTTTAAATATATTTTTTTAAAGGGTTCATTTTCTGCCTGAGTGTCAGCAAAGCACAACTTCACAATTTTCTTGTCTCCTAGCCTTTGCATCAAACAACTATGAATTGATGAAAAGTATTCCTTTTCTGTAGCATTCCTCTGATGCTAGTATTCACCTCTTCATCCTCTGGGATGAACTTCGTATCATACTGTGCAATAATACAAGTGTAACAAGGATGCTAACATTTTCAGAAGAGGCTACATCAGAAATTGGCACTTTAGTTAATGATATTTGAATGAAAAGAAACTCCCCCTAGACCTGTGAAAAATAACATGTTCTCTATTCCTCTCATCAAATAAATACATAAAAATGAGAGAGCTGATGCTGAAACTAGACTGTAGCATTTGGAAAGTGAAAGTAAGTGGGATGATACTGGTTTGAGGGGACTGATATACTGGAATTAGAAACTGAGGAACTGAAGTGATATGGGGGATCCAGGACGATGCATGGTTTGTTGTACGGGATGATACCACGGAAGAAGAAACCGCAGTAGTCCTGACACATAAGGTATTAATTGCTTTAGCCTGGGCAATCCTACTTGTCTCCGCTAAGCAGAGTGGTGAGAGGAATGAGTTAGCAGTTATCTTACAAGCCGCTGTTGTCCTTTTCCTCCCTCACAGCACATTGGAAGGAAAAGTGAAGTGACAACGAGGAGGGCTCAGAATGTGGATTGACTGAGCTGCTTTACTCGGAATGAGTGGGGACCCTCCAGAAGCACTATTGAAGACACCACCACGGGGCATGGGGGAGATGCGTATGCCTTAAATCTTCAGGAAGTATTGAGAATCTGCTGAGAGTGGACCACCATTGCTAGCCTCTCTATATAGGAACGTTGATGTATATCTACTTTTTGAATATTCTGACCTGATTCTGATTTACTTAAAATATAAATGAGGAAGGCTAAGCTAATCTAGATTTTCCAACTCGTTCCTGCTCCCTCCCACAAACCTTACAAGTGGTAATTGATAGGTGTATCATTATTAGACCAACTTAAGACAGAAAATGTTGGAAATAGTTTTTCTTAAACTGCAAATGAAAAGATGCCTAAACAAGGACCATGGCTTGTCTTCAAAAGAAGTGTATGGGAATTCATCCAGTTCATCAACAGCATTTAAAAATCACCATTTACTCACTTCCGATAGCCGAGCAAAAATAAATCTCTGATCCAACAATCTCCTTAGTCTTCCACAAAAGTCTGCATTCTTAGCAGCTCAGTTGTGAGATAGAAGAACGATTTCATGGGAAGAGCATGCTTACTAGACCCTGCACTGTAACCCAGAAAATCTGTAATAGCAAAGGAATAGGAAACTGGAAGACCTGTATCTCTAGTTCCTGTTAGCCTTAGGATAAGAGGTAAGCACAAAAAAGGCACAGTAAGGTTACACATGCATTAATTTGTGGGTTTTGTATATTTTAGTACAATTTCATGACTCACTGAAAATATCCAATACCAGTGACTAAATATAAAATTTTGCTAGTTACTGAATTCTAATTAATATTTTGCTTTGTTCTCCTTGCAGTATGTTTTCATTGTAAAGACATGAGTCATCAATAGTTACTGATTTGGGATAGATCTGAATATCTGATAATGTAATAAATCTGGCAAGCAAATTAGTAAAAAGAACCTATGAGAAGAAGTNCCCTCCCTCCCTCTTGGTCCCTCCCCCTCTGTTTTTGATCAAAATTGTCTGGGTCCACCAATGAAAAGCATTGCTAGCATACAAAAAATCTCTCGTGTCTCTACTTTGTTCATTCACTCTGTAAATTCTGCTATATAAGCCTACTGATACGGTGATACAATCCCCTGCTTGAAAAAGGAGAGATGCCCAAATTGGTGTCACCTTTTAGTATACACGATGTTCTGCTGTAGCTGCAGCATAGGTAGAGTAGTACAAGTAGTTAAGTCTTTTTATTTCATGTATTAACTACAATAAATATCTGCTATATTATTTTATACTCATAAGGCCTCTTGACCACTGGGAAAGCTCTGAAGATCATACAGATAGATAAAAAATATTATCGTTTTGAGAACTCTGATAATGTTTACTCAGTACACTCAAACATATGGTGATTAAGTATGACAAATCATACTCCTAATAGTTTTTTTTCTTTTTTTGCGACCTATTTAGTTCCTGTGAAAGGCACCAAATGGACAGCCCTCAAACCCTGAGCCTTGCATTGTTCACATTAGAAAAAAGCTACTCTCATTTCCCACCAGCGTATATAATTGCTGCCATTGAACTACTATTTGTGATGGTAAGACAACAGCATAGTCTGTATAACCGATTCAGCACTCACTGTTTCTACCAATAGTGCAAAGTAGAGTGCCAATTGTGGCATTAGCTTTTGTGGATATAACAACCTGTCAATTAGGAAGTGAATTAACCAGTTCACTACACAATAATCATCACATAATAACTCCCAGTCCCTGCTAAGCGGACCTATTTTCAAACTGGCAAATTGACCTGCCTTGTTTCTAGAGTTGTGTGCCATGCAGATACCCCAAAATTGTTCATTTGATCATGCCTCTGTACTTTACTGCAGCATTAATACAGAATATATTCAGATCTTGTTATTCCTTTTACCATTTCACTGGTGTGACACTGATGGCTGCAGGTAATGAATACACACACAATAAGGGCAACAATCAAGACATCACTTTTCTTCATTAATTAGCCTTGGCAATGGATTATTAAACTTGACAATTTCAGCTGGTTATAAAATATGCAGGACATGTTTGAAGATAGCATCTTTCCACTTGTAACAAGCAACCTATAACTGATTCTTTTGGTTATTAGAAGTAGCTACTTCGACCATCCTTAGAGTAGTTTTTCAATGGTACACTGGAGCCACATTATTACCATATTCATTACTGTATTCACCACGACAGTACTGATTATGCTGAAACCTAAATGTGTGAAATTAAGCCGCTAACAACTGTAAATATGTCCAGCAATGAAGCCAATGAAAGGTCATTACACTGTGTAAAACTCAATTCATAGAAACCTATCGAGAACGTTGTATTCAGATCATACATTATTAGAAGATTTGTGTTGTGCCTGTATTCTGGCCTCTTTGGTGATATCATGAGGAATGAATGGTCGTAATAAAGTGTCCTATCAGATGTTCACTAGGTCTCAAGTTATCATACTGTATGAAAAAAGCACACCACTTTTTATTTGCAATCAAGCTACTGAGATAATTCACTCTTGTAAGCAAATGTGAACGTACAGACAGTTTGGCAAGTCAATCCAGTATGACAAGTGCACATATGTTTGTATGTAACTTTAATCCACTTGGATCCTTATATTCAATCGGAGCGTGATCTTTCATTAAAATATCAGCATTTCCAAATAGAAAAAAAAAAGTAAACTCAGAGTGGGCCAGAGTTTCATTTTGAAAGTGTCGATCTGTATGGGATGCAATTTTGCATCTGGTTCCACAAAGCCAAAGAGTAGAAAGAAGAATAAAATACAAGACAGGAGAAGAAGAAATAGTTTTCTAAGCATGATGTAACTTTCGGGAATAGGTATTACATAAATCTACAGAGAATGTGTAATCTGTTTTTGTTTTACTGTTATAGTCTTTCCTTCCTTCAGGATAGACAGGGCAATAGATACAGCATATGTTTTATTATATACAGAATACCAGAAGTCAGAATATGCTTTACAAGTATAAATTACAAGGTCCTTCTGATCATGACACTTATAGTCCTATTCGTCAAAGACATCCTGCTAAGGAGCTTAAATGTGACTTAAGGAGATGTTGGTGAGACTATCATGACAAAGTTTGAAAAGGTGAAAGATGAGAGAAAGATGTATAGGAGAAATCCTGACAGAATACAAATGCAATATGAACACGAGTAGATGTAAAGCAAATACTTATGAAACAGAGCAGCAATGAATTAGAGGAGAAAGGAAAGGAGTTTTCAGTAATGAGGATTGAAATGTCATGAAAAATAGAAAAATATAGAAAATAATGTGAATGACAGAGACAAGGCAAACAAAGGTTACTGAAGGCAGCCAAGGTTCAGCATGAACCACACTGTATTGGGTTTTATGAATGTGGCAAGACCCAAGTTTATTCCTGCAGTAGGTGGAAGTCTCTGTACGTTGCTCTCAGACCTACACCCACCTGTGCTGATCCTGGGAGCAATGCTTTTACGTCCCTGTAACGCTGTGTCCATGCTTAATAAGCTCTGCTGATCCTGAACCAGCTGTGCAAGGAAACAGGTTTGTGTCTCTGATATGATCAATCTGGCACTCAGATACATAATTGGGAGTTGACTGAACTTCAATGTCAAATGTGAGAATACTAAACATAGATATAAACAAGTAGGAAGCTAGTGAAGCATACAAAGGAGAAATGTGATAGAAATGGAAAGGCAAGAGAAACAACTGACAGAAGCAACATTATGGGCATATTCAAGGAGGTGATCTGACGGTATTTTTAAGTGTTTAAGTACCCCTCAGAGTATGTTACTAAGCTCATAAAGAATGAGGGCTGAATTCATACATTCATACAAAAATATATTCCAGAAAAAGTGTACAAATGCTGCAGTTCTGGTTGAAAATTCTTCTTGCAGTAATCTACTTTTAAGCAAATAACTTAGGAGTTTGAGGGGAAAATAATAGTCCTGCAGTCCGTTGTCCAATGGCAATGGCCTCATCATCCAACAGGCTGAACTGAAAGAAACCATGTCTCTTACACTGAAATACAGTGCTACAAGGTTCAGTCTATTGAAGATGACAATGATCTCATCGACTGGAAGATTTCAAACCACATGGCAAAAAACATTACGAAAAATAATGCTGTAAAAGCAATCACTGTATCATCCATAATTCAACAGTGAAATAAGAGTATTTGATTTATTCTCCTAGTAAGATAAGCCTTCTTTACTACTGACAATTCTTTCCATTCTATAGAAGAGATATTATACAAGCCTGTGTATATTTGTTCTTCATTCATGAAAAAGCAACTTTACCTTGTGGTTGCATTTCTCTTTTGTATTTTGTTTCTTTGATTCCTCACAGCTAGAATTCTCAAAATCTAAGTGAGGACTATCCCAGATACCAGTGAAGTATAACTAATTTCAGACAGAAATCTTGGGGAAGGGGGAGGG